>JARQOC010000001.1:544865770-544879008 GCA_033576535.1 Allobates femoralis
TTATTTGTGCAGGATGGGTCAAGAGAAGAATTCTTTAATAATGGAGTAATGATCGAGTGTTTGAAGGAGGAGGGGAAGATGCCATAAGAGAGGGAGAGAATGAAGATTTTGGTTAGGTGAGTAGTGACGACCAGAGAGAGAGAGACTGAAGTAGGTGTGAGGGAATGGGGTCAGTGGTGCATGTAGTGGGATGAGAGGAAGAGAGGATTCTGGAGACATCTTCTGTGACTGGGTCAAATATGGAGAGTGAACCGGTGGAAATGTGGGGAAGAATGGGAGTGGCAGCGCTTGGAGGCTGGGAGCTGATTTCCTAGCGGATGTTGTCTATTTTCTCCATAAAATAAGAAGCCAGATCATCAGCACAGAGGTCAGTGATGGGGGCCTGCACTTTAGGACTGAGGAGAAAGTGAAAGGTGTCAAATAGTTTTTTTGGATTGTTGGATAGTGAGGAGATCAGGGTGATGAAGTAGGTTTGTTTGGTAAGGTGAAGAGCAGAGTTGTAGGTTTTTAACATGAATTTATAATGGATAAAGTTTTCTTGGGAGCGAGTTTTCCTCCATAGATGTTCAGCACTCCTAGAGCATCACTGGAGGAATCGAGTTTGTGATGTGAGCCAGGGCTGTTTTATTCTATGTTTGGAGGTTCTGAGAGAGAGGGGGGCTACTTGGTCCAGGGGGCTTCTGAGTGTGTCCTTGTAATGATTTACTGCCAGATCGGGACAGGAGAATGAGGAGATTGGGGACAATGATGAGTGTAGAGAGTCTGTGTTTGATGGTTGATGGCCTGAAGATTTCTGAATGTGTGATAGGTAGGGGTGTGCTGTGGTGGGTGAGGGTTTGTGAGCGTGAAGAAGAGAATGTTGTGGTCAGAGAGAGGAAGAGGTGAATTATCTAAGGAGGAGGTTGAACAGAGCCAGGTAAGGACCAGGTCTAGGGTGTCACCATCTTTGTGTGTCTCAGAGGCTAAGAGCTGTGAGAGGCCAAGAGAGGAGGTTAGAAATAGGAGGTGAGATGTATATGGGAAGGTGAATCTGTTTATGGGGATGTTAAAGTCTCCCAGAGTAAGGGTTGGTAATTATGAGGACATGAAGTGCGCCAGCTACGCAGAGAAATGATCGAGGAACTGAGTGGGTGAACCTGGGGGGCGGTACACCACTGCTACTCTGAGGGGGAGGGGATGGAAGATCCTAATGGCGTGGACCTCAAAAGAGGGGAATGAGAATGATGGAGCTGGAGGGATGACCTGGAAAGTACATTGTGGGGACAGGAGTAGACCGTCTCCACCACCATGTCTGTTTCCAGGTCTCAGGGAATGGGAGAAATTTAAGCCGCCAAGAGAAATAGCAGCAAGAGAAGCAGTATCTGAAACCTGGATCCAGGTTTCTGTGAGGGCCAGCAGATAGTTGGTAAGAAAGTAATTGTGAACGAAGGGAAGCTTGTTGCATACAGAGTGTGGATTCCAGAGCGTGAAATCAAAAGAGGGATATGAAGGTGTGCAGGTAATGTTAATAAGGTTAGTAGGGTTTCTATGTGAGGTGGGGGAGGGGTTGAACTTGGCAGAGGGTGGACCAGGGTTGGGAGAAATATCACCTGACAAGAGAAGCAGCAAAAAGAGAAAAAGCAAATAGTTTTTGGATTTGTGACATGAATTAAGATGCAAAACATTGGAATATGATGGGCTTAGATTCTTCAGTAAACTGAAGATAGCATGGGAGCTGTACATAGGGTAGAGAAGGAGAGAGGAGCTGATGTGAATGAGTGGTGATGGAGGGGGGATGGGGTGGTGAAAGTAGGTGGCAAAAGCACATGGGAAAACAAACAATGAAATAAGACATAACTCCTTACAGCTGATTTATGATCACAGACCACATCAACGTTAAAAGTGCAAAAGAAACAGAAGAGTCAATTCATGTCATTCTTACTGAAGGGGCTCAGTGGAGTAGAATGTGCCTAATTCATTGAGCAATGCATGCCATCTAAATTAATTAGGTGCATCTGTTAACTGTTAAATGTCCTCTAGAAGTCGGTGACTGGAGTACATTTCTTGAGCACATTGTGCCCCTAAAAAGGTGCAAATTTTCATGAGATTAACAGGCGGGCATGGCCACATAACTTCCTGCCATTTCCACGCACATATCGGCATAGACTGCCGGGACTGGAGTGTAAAGGCCAAATGTCGGAAAATTGTTGCACAACTTTCTTTCGAGTTGCACAAAAATATTGTGACTTTTCAAGGTGTTGAATTCTTTAATGAATTAGCCACAAAAAACCCATGAAAGCAAAATAGACCAATCATATGCATTTAGGTAAAGAAAATGTCCCCAAGAGTCCACTTTAATTCTTGAATAATACAGCTTCTATGATGCCTTCCTGTCTTACATTGTATTCTACAACAATCACTCAACAATAAACAGATACATAAAATACAAGAAGACATAAAATAGGACATCATGTTCCAGTCGTATCATAAAAAAGCGGTAAGATCTACATTTCTTCTAGATACTTTCTATGGCTCAGAATAATAATAAAGATTCTAACGAATGCTGGAGGAATAAACGAAGCACATAAAGATGTGTTATGGCATAATGACACGTCCTCCAGTCAGCCGAGACGCTAAGGAGAGTTGTCAACTGCCTAAAGACGCTCCCATAATATGCAGGCGAGTTTTGTAGACAGGCATTAAATGTGAACATTCAACATAACCCAATAGTGTCAACTAGGTCTGTAAAACACAGAAAGTAAACTCTCAGAGATATTTTTTGTCAAAATGGATTATTTAAATACGTATACTATTTCAGCCATTCATTTTCTGTGAAGCTCTGCTATAAATAATGGCATACTGTACATGATAATAATAGGACATACACACAAAGTTCCAATACACAGGACTAAGTCCACAGATATTTGGACAGTGTCCGTGATTTAAGGCTCTGCATACCACTATTTTTTATATAAAATTAAACAACTGAGATGCAATTGAAGTGGAGACTTTCAAAGGATATTTTTGTTCAACCTCTTTAATTAAACCTGATTTAATTGCAATAATTCTTTCCAGACAAGCATGTCACAGTTTTTAATGCAGACCTCTGGGTTTGGAATATGTCGCAACACCTGATTTACAGTCCCTACAGGGTGAGGAGGAGAGATCGTATCACAGGTGCAGAGAAGATGGGGAGATTAATCTTTCCATCTTCTCCATTGTCTGTTTCTGGGTATATTATACTGCACTTGGATGACATCAGCACAGTCTGATGTTTCACTCACACTCATAGACTTGTATGGGTGCAAGTGAGCTGAGACTCACGCTGCACATTTTTCAGTCCGATTAGGGCTGAGGAAAACATTGCAGATCTGACATAACATTGGTCCGAGTGCAATGTGAGATTTTCTTGCATGACACTCACACAAGTCATACGCTAGTGTGTCCCCAGCCAAAAGCAAAGAGTCCAAAAACAATTTGGAAACAGCACACAAAATTAGTAAGACTAGGTTCACATTGCGTTACTGCTGTCCTTAATGGTTTCTGTTGGAAGTGAAAGCAAATGTGACATTTTGAGTCATTTTAGAGTGAATATCTTTTTGATAATTCAAAAAACGTACACGCTACATGAGCTAGACAGGTAGATGATACGATAGATAGATAGATAGATGATAGGATAGATAGAAAAGACAGAAAGATAGATGTAAGAAAAGCATTATCAGTCTCCCTGCTCTGTCTCCTCACTTTCTCTGCTGCTTCTGGGTCGGTGGGTGAATATTCTTAAGCTTAAAGAGGTTGTCCGGGCTTTTTCTATCATTTACAAGAGTATCTAGGCTGCAAAATGTTTTGCCTGTGCGTTTCAACACATGCCTATTTTGGCATGCATTAGCATGCGTTTGTTGAACGGAGGCCTATGGATGCGTTTGCATGCCTGTTACATTGCATTTGTGCTGCTGTCAAACGGATCCGTTAAATGGACAGCACAAATGCAGTGCGAACCTAGCCTAATGGAGAAGTTTATAAAACAATTTAATGGTGCCAGTGTAATCTGGGAAAATCTCACACAGCACTTGGACTAATGTTAGGCAATGAGGCAGCTCAGATCTGCAATTTTTTTCTCAGCCCTAATCAAACTGACGTAAAAATTGCAGCATGCTGCGATTGTCAGCGAGTCTCAGGTCACACGCAACGTCGGACTGCACTTGGATTTCATTTGTGTGCAGTGCGATATGCACTGAAGCCAACATTGGAGAAGATGGGGAGATTATTCTGTCCCTCTCCTCTCCCCCCTGTGATCCAATCGCAGGATCAGATCACAGGCATGTGACACTCGGTCAATCTCGTAGAAGACTGAGCTGAGTGTCATTAGCAGATCACATCTGAAGCCATACGCTAGTGCTTGCCATATGCTGTCATCTATTTCTTTTTGTGTGTCAATATAGGTGACACTAGAGAGATCCACTAGAAGATGTGTGCTGGCCCAGACTGACTTCACGGTGCTGCACAACCTCCCATTTTATTGTTACATAATGCAAAGTGTGCGTTCTGCTGTGTGTTCGCTAGAGCTGAAACCTGTACGTGATGCGAGTGCTGTCATGTTTTGGGTGATGTGTTACTTTGCATCAGGCCACAAAGACAGCGGGACATTCTGTGTCAGCAGAAGGAGCCAGGAAGAATGATTTATAGTTTTAAAGGAAAACATCTAGTTTAATTTTTAATTTATTGATTTTAATTTGTGTTAAATCTGGATGTATAATCCCTGCTAATTCCGGCATCTTTCTCAGTCATTGATATCTCATACATGCGTGCTCCCACAACCACCTTTACTTTACCACACTAACGCTAAGGCTAGGTTCACATTACGTTTGTGCTGTCCAATGGATCTGTTAAACGGACAACACAAATGCAATGTAACAGACAAGTAAACGCATCAATAGGCTTCAATTCAACAAACGCATACCAACGCATGCAAAATAGGCAAGCGTTTAAAGTATGCATTTGATGAAATGCACAGGCAAACGCAGACTGCGTTTTTCAGTTTCAGAAGACAAACAAAATATAACACCATACTACAGACTTGTGCAAATCCGCAGCATTGTGTTATATTGCGTTTGCAATAGATGATAGGATAGATAGAAAGATAGATAGATGATAGGTTAGAAAGATAGATAGGATAGACAGAAAGATAGATCCAAGAATAGAATTACCAGTCTCCCTGCTCTGTCTCCCGCTCTATCTGCTGCTTCCGATGCCGCTCATTAAGTTCATGAATATTCACCCATATGCCTGGGAGCAGCAGGAGGCAGCAGGGACAGAGCAGGAGACAGATCAGGGAGGCTGGTAATGCTATTCTTGGATCTATCTTTCTGTCTATCCTTTTACCTTTTCTGTCTATCTATCTATCTATCTATCTATCTATCTATCCTATCATCTAGCTCATGTAGCGCATACGTTTTTGAAGTAAAAATGACTCAAAATGCCGCTTTTGCTGTCACTTTCAATGGAGACCGTTAACGTTTCTGTTGTAACAAACAGCAATAATGCAATGTGAACCTAGCCTAACTCTTCCTGTGTGATCAGGCAGGAGACCCCTGAAGTGCACCATCTGCTGAGAGAGAACTGTGCAGTTACAGAGCAACCTCTATCTGCTGATGATAGAGATGAGTGCAGGGAGAAGGTGTAACTTACCACCCGACCATGAAAAGCAGCACTACCCCCCCACCCCAGGGATGTTATCTCCCTATTGCCCTACACCTCCTGGAATCCCTATATTAACCCTTCTGCCAAAGGACACCAGGAATAGTAAAATTACCTCCACCCACACAATTTCCTAGAACACGGGACGAACTAACATTAACCCTGTCACCATCCTAGACCACCTGGTTTAATGACATTTAAAAGGTATTCCCATCTCCAAGATCCTGTCCGAATATACAGTAGGTGTAATAATAATAATAATAATATTAGCAAATACCTCCAATTAGACATGTAGTATAGCCATGTCTGTTACCTCGTGTGCAGGATATTACAGCTTAGGTATCCATGGTTACCAACACTCATAGTGACAGTTAGTAAGTTGTTCGTGGTCGTAACCATGGATACCTATGATGCTGTCCCATCCAGATCTTCCTGATTTCTTGTGATAATCATGGCTAGTTTGTTGATAGTGAACACAAAGGATGCATTTTAACCAAACATTTCCCAGGTTTTCTTTGGCTTGTTGCATTTAAGATGAAGCAACGTTAATCCTCCTCTAATGTATTATTTAAATGGCTGAGCCGCATTATATCCCAGTCTGAAAAGATGAAAGCGTCACCAGCCTCGTGTACCAATTATTGGATCATTTTGGATCACAGAACTGTCTGCTCAATAAATGACGCCCAATTCACTACAACAAGAGGACTATTAGGAGCCTTGTACCCTACATGTATTGTGCCCCTTTATGTTGCCTGTTACCTATTATCTGGAGAATAATCCAAAAGGAAAGAACTACGATTTTAAGAAAAATTCTGCATCTGTTCTCTTTCTTAATTTGTAAACTGAATAGTGAGATTATTTACTAATTATTATTAATTTATTTTTTCTTGTACCTCAGTAGCATAATTAACATTGTAATTGTGTTATATCCGATCATATTACCATTGATTTGGCATAATGCTATCCACAGCTGCCCTGCAATGTGTTGTAGGATGGCATGCGGCCAAGGCTACGGTTATATAATGACTCTTCTGCAGCATCATTTCGACTGTGCAAAAAGCAAGCGCCATATTAAAAATATATTAGGGAATTAAATAATATAATCTCATTATTAGGTTGCACTTCCCTGCACTATTACCTAATATAATTTAATCCTTTCACTCCAGTTTTTTTAGGACATAATAGGAAGCAGATAATAAAAGTGTGGATTATACTGATATTTCTGGATAACATAATGTTATAAAAAAGGTCTGTGTGTCATCTAGAGCTGTGGGGAACTATAAATCCCTAACTGTAGTCTTAACATTAATGATAACATTATAAGGTTTTCTTGAAATATACATTTGAAGGGATTATTTTTTTTTACTTACATTTATGTATTTGGGGCTACAAATCATTTTTGCTATTATCACTGAAATTCTGCCCTGTTTGCCTTCTGTGGCCTTTATGTTGCATTGTTAATTGAAGAATGAGTTAACTGAGAATCCATCAGTGAGCTCATAACTGGAGAATATGTAATCCTTTTATCTGATTTAAGACTGGAAACTACATCAACATTGAATGTGAAGCTAAACAAAGAGCCTGCAAAACAGTGCAACATTATTAATGATACCTAATTGCAAAAATGATTTTAGCCTCAAATACATGTAATTAAGAAATAAATGTCCCTAAAACACATCAGATTTCACAATTCACTCTACATGCATTATTGCACATATCTCTTAGCCTGATGAGGCAGAATGCATATCACAGTAGTTGTGTAATTCTTTGGGGAACCTTCCACTCAACCTTGGCATAGACAGCGCCTCACTGACCCTCCTATCTTCTGCTGCCAAATCTGTTCACTGTGACTGACTGATAGACACTCAGTGGCAGTCCTCCCTGTCAATGCTGACTTTCCATCCACTCAGCCTGAGTGACAGCTCCCCAGTGTCCCTCCTCCCCACCGATTGACATCTACAGTATCCCCTTCACTCACCTAACATCCTTGAAAGTTGTTCAAATTCCCTTCTCCCTGCTGCCAAATCTCCACTCACCTTGCCTTACTGACGGACCTTCAGTTGTCCCCTCTCCCTGCTGCTGCTGAACCTCCTTTCAAATCAATGTTGATAGATGTAGAGTAATGCACCTATGACGGAGCAATCCCATTGCTACATATACATTAAATGGAAGAAAACTGGGGACTACAGAACAGAAGAGAGATTTAGGTATTCTGGTTACACGTAAACTGAGCAGCTGTGCTGAATGTCAGGCAGCAGCTGCAAAAGCAAACAAGATTTTGGGGTGTATAAGAAGAGAGAGAATATCCCGGGATCCCAATGTATTGTTACCCCTCTCTAAATCACTTCTAAGGCCACATCTAGAATATGGGATCCAGTTTTGGACTGCACATTTTAAAAAGGATATTCAGAAGCTAGTCAGTTCAAAGGAGGGAAACTAGATAGAAGACACCGAAGGTCACTAATATGATGAGAGGTTGGAAAAATTGGGCTTGTTTAGTATAGAAAAAAGACATCTGAGAGGAGATCGCATTTATATGTATAAACACGTGTGGTCATTACAGAGGACAGCACATGACTTACTCCTTCCAAAGACAATACTAAGCACCAGGGGGCACTCACTGTGGGTGGAAGAAAGGTGATTCCAGCAGCTGAATAGGAAAGAGTTCTCTACAGTTAGAGCAGTCAGACTATTGAATACCGACCACAAGAGGTCGTAATGGCAGAAACTATAACCGCATTAAAAAAAAAAGGCCCGGATGATTTCCTCAGTGCACATAACATTGTGGGTTATAAATGATTTAATGACAAACATATATAATTGATAGAGGAAGGTTGAACTTGATGGACCTAGATCTTTTTTCAACCTTTGTAACTATAGCCCAAGTGACAGTTCCTCAGTGTCCCTCCTCCCTGCTGACTGATGTGTGGCTTCAATGACAGCTACTCCATACCTTTTCACTGCATCTAACCTCCATGCCAGCTTCTTATTGTCCCACCTCCCTGTTGCCAAATCTCCACCCACGTTGCCTTACTGACAGTCCCTCAGTGCCCGACCTCCCTCCTGCCAAATCTCCACCCACCTTACCTTACTGACAGTCCCTCAGTGCCCGACCTCCCTCCTGCCAAATCTCCACCCGCCTTACCTTACTGACAGTCCCTCAGTGCCCGACCTCCCAGCTACCAAATCTCCACCCACCTTCCCTTACTGACAGACCCTCAGTGTCCCACATCCCTGCTACCAAATCTCCACCCACTTTACCTTACTGACAGACCCTCAGTGTCCCACAACCCTGCTACCACATCTCCACCCACCTTACCTTACTGACAGTCCTTCAGTGTCCCACCTCCCTGCTTCTGAATCTCCACCCACCTTGCCTTACTGACAGACCCTCAGTGTCCCACCTCCCTGCTGCTACATTTCCACCCACCTTTCCTTACTGACAGACCCTCAGTGTCCCACCTCCCTGCTGCTACATTTCCACCCACCTTGCCTTACTGACAGACCCTCAGTGTCCAACCTCCCTGCTTCTGAGTCTCCACCCACCTTGCTTGACTGAAAGATAATCAATGTCCCTTCTCTCTGCTGCTTCTGAATCTCCACAGACCTTGCCTTACTGAGAGACTCCCAATGTCCGCTCTCCCTGCTGAATCTCTTTCTATTCACCCTGATTTACACCTCCTCAGTGTCCCTCCTCCTGTCATGTCGCCGTTGGACTTAGTGGCTGGTGTTCCTGCCTCGGCCGCTGGGAGGTGGCGGACTCCTTCAGCTAGTGGTGCTGGTGATAGTAGGGCCATGTCCTCATATGGACCTGCTCCTTCGACGTCTGCCTCTGTCGCTGGGTGCTGCCGTGTTTCTCCTGTGGGAGATGTTGGTTGTAGTAGAGAGGGTCCTGCAGAGGCGCCTGGTAGGCGCAGCTTTTGTTCTTCTGTCAGAAGTGGGGTGGTTGGCGCCAGTCGTGCATCACCATCTGGCCTGATTCTAGGGGCGGTCCAGATGAGATAATCAGGCTGTGAGCTGCAGCCTATCGGAGGTAACTGGGCCCTTCTAATACCTTGGAGCCTGTCTTGCAGGCCACCAGATATAGTATTGGTTCCTAAGTGATCTAGTGTGTGTGTGTGGTTTTGACTCTGACCTTTGCCTGGATTTTTGACCCTGCTTCAGCCTGACGATTTGGTACCTTAGCTGCCGTCCCGGTTTGACTCAGACTCCAGACTATGTTTTCCTATCCTAGTTTTTATTCCCATCCCCTCGCGCAATTTGCGCTCCTCTCAGGAACTCCTTCTCTCAACCCCCCGCATTTCCACCTCCCACAACCGCACACAAGACTTCTCTCGTGCTTCCAGCAGACTCTGGGACTCCCTCCCCCACTACATCAGACACTCCCCTACCCTGGGAACCTTCAAGAAAAACCTGAAGACCCACCTCTTCCTACAAGCCTACAACACACACTGAGTCCCAATCCACTGCACCACCTCACCTCTCTCCCCCTCCTACTGTCTCCCTCCCCACCCCTCTAGACTGTGAGCCCTCGTGGACAGGATCCCTGGCCCCATTGTACCCGTACGATTGTTTTGTCGATTTGTCGTCGTTTTTCGACCACTTGTCTTTGTCTACCCCCTAACTTGTACAGCGCTATGTATCCTAATAGCGCTATATAAATACCTAATAATAATAATAATAATAATGGCGACCTTCCTGCTCCGGTCCGTTGCTCATCTTAGGCAGCTACTTTCTGGGCTCTGCTATAATTCCAGATCCCTGTATAGGGGTAAAGGGTCTCGGGGTTTCTCGGGGTGCTGCCTTACCAGCAGCTTGACCTCTCAGTGGGTGGTCGGCACACCTTCCTGCTGAGATATCCCACTGCTGGTTAAAGCTACAGCTGTCAGAAAGGGAGGACAGAGATTGAATACACTTGGACTGTGAGCTCTTTTAAAGAAAGGTTCAGAAAATGCTCTTTTCAATATCAGGATTAGTTAGCTATTCTTAAATGTGTTGTCAATGTAAGTATACATACAGCTTGTACTGTGATTCCTGGTGACAGGGCAGCTTTAAAAACGTCAGAGTATCATGAGGTTAATTGAAGTGAATTTGTTTACAAGGCAATGTAGGTACTACAATTTATGAGATAAAGTGATTACAATAGAATAGTGCAGCACATGGCCGAGGACTCATTTATATATTTTAGGTAATATAATTTCATGTCCACTTTAAAGGAAATTATATTCATCGGTAATGAAGAATAAATGTAATATGGCAGATGCCTTTTTGCTTAATTTCAAGTAAACAAGGGTCACTGGTCAATAGGCCAGAAATACTGTGCAGTGTGTTATCAGTTTATAAAGAAGTATCCAATATAATACAGCATAGATTGACTCCGCTGCGTCATTTTAAAGCTGTATGACAACACACTATAAATACAGCAAACAAACTGAAAGAGTGTTAATGGGAATCTGTCAGATGGTTTTTGCTATGGAATCTAAGAGCAGCATATAGGGGCAGATAACCTGATTCCAGGGATTTGTCATTTATTGGGCTGCTTGGTGCAGTTTTGCTTGAATCCTTGTTTTGTCTGTTGTTGATGTATAAGAGCTCAGAATGCTGAGCTGTGTATAACTGCCCACACCCCTGATTCCCACCTTCCTGCGTACTCTGTACATTGTTAGGCCGGCTTCACACCACATTTTTCTGCATCAGGTTCTGTCCGGTTTGAACTGGACAGAACCTGATCCGTTTTTGCCTTCAATGTATTCCTATGGTGCCGGATTGGTCCTATTTAGCCATCCGGTTTTGTGTTTTCTGTCCCTGATGCAATTTCATCCAGTTTTTCATCGGGCACAAAATTGGAGCCTGCATCATTTATTGGCTCCAGGATAAAAATCGGACAACATCAGATAATCCGAGATCCGGGGCGTATCGGCGCCCATAACATGGGAGTCTACGGGCCCCGTATTCATGAAAAAATATGATAGTTTCCCGGATCCGATGTACACCACAGCGCAGGCTCTGGAATGTTGCCGTGTTCATTCAGCACCATGGACAGCAGCATTTCAGAGACACACTGAGAGTTCAGCACTATGGAGAGCAGCACTGCAAACACAGGCTAACAGATCAGCACCATGGACAGCGGCATATTTTGCCATACTTTCAGCTCTTCCTGTGCTGTCAGGTTCTGTCAGTTGAATCCTGCAAAAAACAGGATGCAACCTGACAGCACTAAATCGTGGTATGAATCCGGCCTTAGCAAGCTGCCAATTAGTGCTTGGGGTGGGGTTACACAGATTAGCTGGACTGGCATGGACTAGTCCTGTAGTGTTAATCTCCTGCTGATAAAATACTGATTATATTGAAACTACCACACAAATCCCTAGAACCAGGCTCTCTACCCCTACATTATGCTGCTCTCAAATTAAATTGTAAAAACCTGCTGAGAAATTCACTTTTAAATACCTCATATTATGTCAAAAGCAAAAATAGCTAAGGGTTCCCGATGGAGATGCAAGATGTGATCCCTCATTATTCCCCTCTTCTGTGCCCTCCCATTTTTTATGAAAGAAAAGGGGGAGGGGAACAAGAGGCGCAATAGTGCCTTATCACTTAGACACTCAAAAGTACGGTGGTATAAAGGAACCACTCACCTATTTCAGTTGTGCGACCCACAACTGGTATACAGACATGTAGTGTATTATCCAGATGGCTGCTGCTGGACTCCCACCGACTCCATATTACTGTGTGAAATCCCATTTTTTATGGGAGACAAGAAAAGAAAGCAGGACTGCATACTGACATCTCACCTGTCTGCTGACATTGTTGTGACTGTGGGTAATTAGACTAATTAAAGGGGTTGTCCGTGCTTTTTATAAAATCTCTATGTGTATCTAGGCTGCAAAATGTTAACAGTTTGTAATTTACACCCTGACAACATTTTGCATGGTTACCTAGATATCACGATTAGGCGTGTGGAGGAGCTGCTCAACCCCCGTCTAAAGGTTCGTTGTTTTGGAGCCTGCTATTATCGACACAACTGGACGTTATGCCCAGACTCCATCAGGCCCTCCCAGTCTCCAACAGGACCACCTCCACCTTCAGCACTGTTCCTTCTTCTTCACTGAGCCCGCACTGTCACTGAAGTGATCCTGTCTGCATCACTGCCGCCGTGGTTCCCTCTGTGAAGAAGACTGCTCTGTGTCAGTGATGCCACGGTCTGCCCGGTCATCTCCTTCACAGAGTGGTGGCTGCGGCAGTGATGCAGAGGATTGCTTCAGTGACAGCGTGGGCACGGTGAAAAAGAATGAACCGCGCTGAAGGTGGAGGTGGTCCTATTGGAGACTGGGGTGGACCTGATGGAGTCTGGGCATTAAGTCCATTTGTGACGTTACGACCAGACTCCAAACTCTAGATGTGATTGAGCAGCTCCTCCACACGCAGAATGCTGATATCTAGGTAACCATTCAAATTGCTAACAGGGTAAAAATTACAAACTGTTAACATTTTGAAGCCTAGATGCACACAAAGATTTTAGGAAAAGCCCGGACAGAAATCCTGTTACCAGTTTTTGCTCT